>JAVGWX010000008.1:8155570-8190570 GCA_036924085.1 Ariolimax columbianus
ATGAAACTGGCTTGACCATGCTATTATCTTTCTTCCGGTATGAAACTGGCTTGACCATGCTACCATCTTTCTTCTGGTATGAAACTGGCTTGACCATGCTATCATCTTTCTTCCAGTATGAAACTGGCTTGACCATGCCACCATCTTTTTTCTGGTATGAAACTGGCTTGACCATGCCACCATCTTTCTTCTGGTATGAATCTGGCTTGACCATGCTACCATCTTTCTTCTGGTATGAAACTGGCATGACCATGCTACCATCTTTCTTCTGGTATGAAACTGGCTTGACCATGCTGCCGTATTTCTTCTGGTATGAAACTGGCTTGACCATGCTGCCGTCTTTCTTCTGGTATGAAACTGGCTTGACCATGATACCATCTTTTTTCAGGTATGCCTCAGACTTGGACGATGTTAACCGTTCTTCAAGAGCACTTTCTGGTGTATTTTTGAGCTATCACACACACGTATACTGACTACTAAGTGCCCAGCCGGTTGGCGTAGACCATGTAGATTCTACAACACATCATGTATCTGGTCTATCTGTTCGGTTTGTGCTCCTTACGAAGCATAGAAGAACCACCTCGATTGATCCTTTAACAGGATGTCTGAGTCAAAGTAATTTTGGGCTCCAACTTAGGTGATCCTGCAGCAATATGTTTTACATGTTGAGCGTGCTTGTCCCATGCACATCTTTCTTTGGAGTACATATAAAATATGCATGAAAAGTTATGGTGGTTCTGTTAGGATCTACCCTTGCATGACTTGGACGTATGCTCCTAGTGCTACTCCATGATGTTAATACAAAACGATAATCAATGACGCAAATACAGAACGCTAATCAATGACGCAAATACAGAACGCTAATCAATGACGCAAATACAGAACGCTAATCAATGACGCAAATACAGAACGCTAATCAATGATGCAAATACAGAACGCTAATCAATGACGCAAATACAGAACGCTAATCAATGATGCAAATACAGAACGCTAATCAATGATGCAAATACAGAACGCTAATCAATGAGGCTGATACATGACGCTAATCCAAGATGCTAACCCATGGAGCCAACCCATGATGATGGATCAATTATTTTAATCAACCATATTAATCAATGACGTTAATCAATGTTAATAAATGACGATAATCCAACATGTTAATCCAAGATGCTAATCCATGATGATAATCCATGATGCCAATCCATGATGATATTACATCTCGATAATCTTTAATATTACTTCATGACGATAATCAATGACAAAAATTCACAATGCTAATCCCTGATTCTTATACATGATGTTAATCCATAACCCTAATTGAAAATGCTAATCCATAATTGTAATTCATAATGCTAATCCACGGTTAGTATCCATTATCCTAATTCATGATCCTAATGAATTATTCTAATTCTAACCCAGAATCCTTTCTTCTTGTCCTATGATAAGCGACGGCCCAAAACGAAAATTCCGAGATCAACGAAGAAGCACATTTTTAGCAATTACAATATCGTAGACAAGTATGTTATTAGCACTTGGGAAGCATACACACCAGACAACAGAAAAGAAAGTAAATTAAAGGCAATCCAGATTCGAACTACGGGCTTTCAGGTGATGAATGCGACGTGCTGCATGTGGGCATAGTTAGCATACCACTGTAGCTCTTGTATTTCTTTGCAGCAAATCGTATATGTCATCCAGAGGAAAGTGGCTCATCTTCTGCACTACTCCTGAAATGGACATTGTGTTCCGTTGTGTTGTTGTTTACAGCGAGACAGTGATTTCTGCGCATGTCGGCTTGATCATCTGGTTATAAAGTGGTATTTTTGGGACCCGCTTTTCCTTTCGTATTCTCTCAGTCAGGCTGCATAGGTGCAGTCTGTTTCCAGGGACACACATTGGAGGTGGAATAGGGTTTTTGTCAGCTATGGTTCGCTGGCGTTCATGCAAATAAGTCAGCTATAAGTCGCTGGTTGCTGTCAGTACATTCCCTGCTCGTCTCCGAGCGGTGGTTCGAATCTCGAATTGTTTTACGTTAGTTTAGTTTTAACAGAATGTATGTTATCTGGTGTATGTTTACGGAGAAAAAGACTAACGTCTGGCCAGGCAACACATACTGATCACATATGTTAGTCAGGTTCAGGCTAAATATACTGATCAGATATGTTAGTCAGGTTCAGGCAAAAAATACTTATCAGATATGTTAGTCAGGTTCAGGCAAAATATACTGATCAGATTAGTTAGTTCAGTTCAGTTCATCCCGTAACCCATCAGGTCGTTGGGGCACACACGAAGACATGAAAAACCCACGTCAGCTCTCTCTGTCTGTCGCCGCCTGACGTATCTCACCGGGACGAAGGCCTGACCACTCAGTGATGTTGTCCACCCATCTCTTCCTTGGACGTCCTCGCCCTCTCTGACCCGGTACGGATCCAAAGAGTATCGAGTTGGGAATTCCGTTTGACCTCGCGATGTGCCGGCACCAGGCCATCTTTCGTCTTTTGATAGTTGTGAACAGATCTTCAAAAGGACCAATAGCGTCTTCAACTCTCTGACGGATGTCTACGTTCGTGACACGATCTTTATATGTAACATTTAGGAGTTTTCTATAGCACCGCATTTCCATTGCACGTATTCTGCCCTGGATATCTGCTGTAATGGTCCAGGTCTCGCAGGCATACATAAATATTGACAGCACCAAAGAGCGCAGTAGTCTGACTTTTATGCCGAGGGCGAGGCGCTTGTCTCGCCAAATAGGTTTCAGCCTAGTCAGCGCCGCTGTTGTTTGTGCTATTCTTGCAATTACCTCTGGCTTCGAACCCTCTTCGCTTTTCAACGATCCAAGATATTTGAAACTTTTCACCACCTCAAGTACCTGCCCATTTGCCTCTATGACAGATTGAAACCCTGCAACGTTATTGGTCATGAGCTTTGTTTTATCAGCATTTATTTCCATACCAAAACTCAGGGCCGTTCTATCCAAACTACCAATCAACTCCTGGAGTTCCCTTTCTGTGCCTGCCAATACATCAATATCATCAGCAAAGCGGAAGTTTGTGATTAGCCTGTCACCTATTTTTACCGTGCCAACATGTCCTTTTAAGGTCGTCTCCATTATTCTCTCCAAGAAGATATTGAAGAGTGTGGGGGAGAGTATACAACCCTGTCTCACACCCACCGTCGTACGAAACCAATCGCCTAGCGTTCCCTCTACAGAGACTGCGCTGGTCGCTTGCTCATAAAGGTTTGCAATTACCCTCACAATATCACTGTTGAACTTATAATGCCTCATTGTTGACCATAGCGCCGCATGCCACACTCTGTCAAACGCCTTTCGAAAGTCAATGAGGGCATGGTAGAGTGGTTGATGATACTCTGAGTACTTCTCATTCAGTAGACGGAGATTAAATATCTGCTCGATGGTACTCCTTTCCGCCCGAAAGCCCGCTTGTTCTTCGGCTATGATACTCTCCGCCTGAGGATTCAGTCTGTTAAGTAATATCCTCAAGAGAACTTTACTTGGATGACTTATCAGACTGATTGTTCGATAGTTCTGACA
Organism: Ariolimax columbianus; assembly: GCA_036924085.1. Taxonomy (NCBI): domain Eukaryota; kingdom Metazoa; phylum Mollusca; class Gastropoda; order Stylommatophora; family Arionidae; genus Ariolimax; species Ariolimax columbianus. The sequence continues at coordinate 8,159,127 of JAVGWX010000008.1, forward strand.
CACATTTAGGTTTCCCGATTTAGGCAGTGGTATAATGACTGATTTTGTCCAGTAGGTGGGCCACACTCCTGTCTGCCAAATTCTATTGCAGATGTAAGTCAGGGTAGTGATTGTCGCCTCACCTCCCACTTGTAGGAGCTCTGCTGGAATATTATCCACACCGACAGCCTTCCCTCTCTTCAGCATTTTTACGGCTGTCTTGAGCTTCTGTGAGACATTTCCCACTCTTGTCCTGAATCGTCGTATTTCGACTTTGGACAGGTCTTACTAAGTCCTTGACTAATTTATATGCTCCCTTGGCATCATTTCGTCCCAGATTTCGTTCGATAGCTGCGCACTGAGCCGTTATCCAATCCACCTTGGCCTGTTTCATCTTGGTCTTTATGGATTTATTTATATCTTTGTATCGCTGAATCCCATCTAGTGTATTCTTCGCTCCCTTCAATTGTCGTCTCTTGTCACATAAGTCCAGTATTTCACTCGTGATCCATGCTTTCTTCTTAACCCTGCACCTACCTAGCTCCTCAGATGCCGTGTCGAGTAAAGCTGAATTCAAGGCTTCAGTTATCGTCTCAATATCTGCCTCCTCGTTTAGAACCAAGAGAGGTGCGAAACGTCCACCCAACACCGCTCCAGAACTTTCTTTAGTCGGAGATGCATGGTCATCAGCACTAAGTCGTGGTCGCTCGCTATATCGGCCCCTGGGAAACTTCTTGTCCGGGCGCTATTGATGCTAGATCGGAATCTCCTTTGGACCAAAATATAGTCTATTTGATTATGAAGCGTACCAGAATGAAATCCTCTCCTCTGAGTTTAATGGTAACACCAGTTGCACACTTAACACCTCCGCCCTGGTGTGGGACGGTAAGCGCGGTCATTGTTGACCGGGCTGCGACCGATCCGGTATGAAAGATTTAGTTTTTGTCCTCATGTGTGACTCTTAGGCTTGAAAACACCTGGCGGCGCCCATCTCCTCTCCAAGCTGCGGTGGGCCAACATCTGCAATTAACATGAAGGAGCCCGTCCCCCCAGGCGAGCCATTGCCTCGTTAGCCTAGAGCCTCACGGTTCTAGTTGCCCAGTGTGTACCCCGAGGAGGTGAGGTTGGCTTGTGAGCTCACTTTAATCGGCAGGCTACTAATTTCACTTTTCACTCTTCCAGGGAAGAGCTAGCCGACCTCAGCGCCACTGGAATGCGGCGCCAAGCATGAGCACACCTTACACACCTTAGTTAGTTAGGGTCAGGCAAAATATACTGATAAGATATGTTAGTTAGGGTCAGGCAAAATATACTGATCAGATATGTTAGTTAGATTCAGGCAAAATATACTGATCAGATGTGTTAGTTAGGGTCAGTCAAATTATACTGATCAGATATGTTAGTTACGGTCAGACAAATTATACTGATCAGATATGTTAGTTAGGGTCAGACAAATTATACTGATCAGATATGTTAGTTAGGATCAGACAAATTATACTGATAAGATATGCTAGTTAGGATCAGAAAAATTATACTGATCAGATATGTTAGTTAGGATCAGACAAATTATACTGATCAGATATGTTAGTTAGGATCAGACAAATTATACTGATCATATATGTTAGTCAGGGTCAGGCAAATTATACTGGTCAGATAAGTTAGTCAGGGTCAGGCAAATTATACTTATCAGATATGTTAGTTAGGGTCAGACAAATTATACTGATCAGATATGTTAGTTAGGATCAGACAAATTATACTGATCAGATATGTTAGTTAGGATCAGACAAATTATACTGATCAGATATGTTAGTAGGATCAGGCAAAATATACTGATCAGATATGTTAGTTAGGATCAAGCAAACTATTCTGATCATATAAGTTAGTCAGGGTCAGGCAAATTATATTGGCCAAGATCCTCTCCTCGACTTCCATGTAGTCCTCCCTGGAAACTGGCTGTTTTAAAGGCTGCCTGATTATCGAGGTGAGGAATGACGTGATTCCCGTAGTAATGAGCGACACGTGGGGGAAGTCAAGCATAGCACAACCATCTGGAGGACACCGGTCCATCTTCATCAGCACACTCGGGATGTGAGGACACCTACAACAAACCGCCACTTAACGTCTTTTTCAGGGCGCACAAAAAAGTAAATCTACTCAATGTTAGCATTTAACAACACTAACAACAACAACAACAACAACAACAACAACAACAACAACAACAACAGCAGCAATTGGTGTTTATAACATTTTTGTCTCTGCGATTGTTGTCTCTAAAAATGTAGCACTTTCCGAGCATTTTACATGCTGTCAAGGGAAACTGAAACGCTAGTCCAGTCAAGCACATCAGACTGACCAGAACATCGCGTCAGGGTCAGGCACATCAGACTGACCAGAACATCGCGTCAGGGTCAGGCACATCAGACTGACCAGAACATCGCGTCAGGGTCAGGCACATCAGACTGACCAAAACATCGCGTCAGGGTCAGGCACATCAGACTGACCCGAACATCGCGTCAGGGTCAGGCACATCAGACTGACCAGAACATCGCGTCAGGGTCAGGCACATCAGACTGACCAGAACATCGCGTCAGGGTCAGGCACATCAGACTGACCAAAACATCGCGTCAGGGTCAGGCACATCAGACTGACCCGAACATCGCGTCAGGGTCAGGCACATCAGACTGACCAGAACATCGCGTCAGGGTCAGGCACATCAGACTGACCAGAACATCGCGTCAGGGTCAGGGACATCAGACTGACCAGAACATCGCTACAGGGTCAGCGCCAATATACTGACCAAGACAACAATTTCTCTTCCTTGCAGCTTTCCCTGGAAACGGACTGTTTTCAAGATGTAGATCGATCTGATCCCCGTAGTTGTGGGGTCACTAAGATGAAGAAAAGCATAGCACAGCCGCCTGAAGGACTGTGGTCCACCTTAATCAGCATGCAAGGGATGTGAAGAAAGCTACAACATTCGACACTAAACGCTTGTCTCAACTACTCAGAAAAGGGTAAACTTTTTCATTGTGGGCATTAAACAACAACAGCATACTGTCACATACGGCATGCACACAAAAACTGGCCTTCCATCACGGCATGCCCACAAAAACTGGCCTTCCATCACGGCATGCCCACAAAAACTGGCCTTCCATCACGGCATGCCCACAAAAACTGGCCTTCCATCACGGCATGCCCACAAAAACTGGCCTTCCATCACGGCATGCCGACAAAAACTGGCCTTCCATCACGGCATGCCCACAAAAACTGGCCTTCCATCACGGCATGACCACAAAAACTGCCCTATAGTCACGGCATGCCCACAAAAACTGGCCTTCCATCACGGCATGCCCACAAAAACTGGCCTTCCATCACGGCATGCCCACAAAAACTGCCCTCTAGTCACGGCATGCTCACAAAAACTGCCCTCTCATCTCATTATGCCCACAAAAACTGCCCTCTCATCTCATTATGCCCACAAACACTGCCCTCTCATCTCATTATGCCCACAAAAACTGCCCTCTCATCTCATTATGCCCACAAAAACTGCCCTCTCATCTCATTATGCCCACAAAAACTGCCCTCTCATCTCATTATGCCCACAAAAACTGCCATCTTATCACAGCATGTCCACAAAAACTTCCCTTTCATCACGGCATGCCCACAGAAATGTTAGACGAGACCATTATAGCTAATGGTTGTTTTCCTCCGCTACATCATCTCTTTCAGAACAACCTCATTTCGTGTCATGTCAGAACTTCAATGCAACATGGGCGAACACGCCATGGGCCCGAAGACTTTAAAACACCAAATCATGAAGATGAAGGTTAAGATAATCCGAAAGCTGACATTGCTGTTGTAAAAAAGTAAAGAAAGTAAAGTATCCCATAGCATTACTGCTGTAGGGGTGTGAGGTGTTAGCGATCTCACATTTCAAAGGCTCGGCTATTTGAGGGCGGTAGCCATCTCCTCTCCCTCGCCGCTTTTACTTCCTTGACTTAACCGGTACCCATTTAAGGCTGGGTCGACCCGAGAGCCATTGCGGTCTGAAGAAAACATTACCGCCTCAACTAGGGAATGAACCCAGGACCACTCAGATGCGAAGCCAGCGCGCTAACCACTGTTGAGGATGTCATAATTACATTTGTTTTCAGAATTTAAATGAACTATATGGTAGACTCGCTGCCTTTACGTCCTTAAGAGTTAATCAGGTACCAATTTAGAGCTGGAACTCTACTACACAGACTCTCTTTAGTAAATAAAATAATCCAGATAGCCAATTTCCTCATTGTGCAAAATAGTCCCTGGGATTTGAAAACCATTCAGCTCCAAATGGTGCACATGTCTTCAACAAATACATGCCCGCCCTATTGTTCTTGGTCCTGCACATTCGTGATCCTATCATACCATTTCAATCTCTCAATTCTGTCTTTTTCTGTCAGTAGAATGAACTTTACTTTTAAAATGGAGATCTCTTGTTTTATTATGCAATACTTCTCACCATTTGGTGCAATGATAACTCTTTTCGCCTTTTGTATTCTAACTTTAATATCTTTATCTGTACCTCCTACTTTGCCTATATTTGCTACCAAAGATGTATGAATGATTCTAGTTCTTGTAGAAGTGTGCCTCCTAACACAACATGGCTATCGTTAGCTACATTTATCGCCATTGTGATTGCCATCATATAGTCTAGCTACTCGCAATGTCATGGTCCATGTTGTATAGAAAGGCTCATATCAAACATTAAATAGCAACATCTTGTTTGATGAACTCGTCCTAGTCATGCCGAGGCCTTCATCTTCACTTTTATATCGAACATGGAACGACAATTGTCTTCAAACTACGGTCAAAATTACTCTATTGATTTTCCAACGCTTCCGCCGAAGTCCACTCTCAAGTGCTTGGCGAAAAATTCGCAGTCCAAGTCAGCGGGAGAATTATGGCGTTGTTATTGTTTCTATTTTGGTAAGTTTAGCTCGTTTAGGCAAGGCATGCTCATTTAAAATACAGACTGAGACCTTTTGGTTATAGTATGGCGTGTTTACCGTCTTGATGGTAGAATAATCGATCTGGTAGTAGTTCTGGTAAAGGCTAAACTATTTTGTATATTACATTTTCCTATGGGGTTTAAGAGTAATCAGCGTCATGTGAAATATGCTGTCCAAGTCCTCAACCTCACGTGCCTGTTCGTACAGCTAGACACAGACTGTGCCACAGCAGCCTGATCAACGAGGGGGGGGGGATTTGACAATGTAATTCACATAGTGGCGAGTTTACTGATGAGCCTCGCATTGAACATCAACCAGCGGGACAGAATCCCACGTTCTCAAATACTCCTGGCATTTAAAAACAGTCATTGCTGCCAGCTACCAAAGACACGTCAAGTGTTAACTCAGCTGTGGTTTAGCAGCTTTAGAAAACAAAAACAACAACAACCAAGTGTAGGAAAGGCTCTAAAAGCACAGAAGAGAAACATTACATGAAATATCTAAGAGAAGTCATTTGTGTCATCTGGAGAGACAAAATGTGAAAAGAGGACATCTACCAAATGATGAGAGCTAGCCCTTGTCCTGAATACACACTCAGACAGAACATAAGACGGTTCTGTCATCTCTTGAGACGAGGGCATCCACCAAATGATGAGAGCTAGCCCTTGTCCTGAATACACACTCAGACAGAACATAAGACGGTTCTGTCATCTCTTGAGAATAACACACAGACAACGACATGTTTACACCACAAGAAGATTTATCTACAACGCATGTGGAAGTTCACATAGTAGTCGCTACAAAAATCAGACAACAATGGTATACAACAATCGACGCAAAACATGTGACAAAAAACATTGCTCTCTGTGAGGTTCCGCTTTCTTAATCACCACCATCACCTCCGATTTCTTTTTATTAAAACTAAGGCCTTTGTTTTCACTCTGACGAACTATCGTGTTTATCATTTCCTGCCGTCGGTTTCAATCTGAGTTATCAATGCAATATCATCAGCGTATCGTAGATGATTTATGTTCTGTTAGCCAATTGATATTCCTGTCATTGTCTGTATGTCTCTCAAGATGAACTCGCTGTATAGAGGAAACAGGTCGTGAGACAGAACACAACCTTGTCTGACTCCCATTTTTGTAATCTGTTTATATTATCCCACTTGATTGTCAAATCTTAAAGCCACTGTTTGTCCCCAATACATGTTTTGAATTATCATGATATTCTTGCCATCAATATGCAAACTTTTCAGCATTTGAGTAATTTCCATTTGTTTCACCTTGTCCAGCGCTTTAACATAATCAATGAAGCAGATATATACGTCGACTTTCATTTCCAATATGGAGATCCTTAAATAAACGTGGGGTCAACCGACGCAGAACAAATCTGAAGAAATGGAGATACAGCGCCGACGATATCTGTTGAAGCAGCGCCATCCAGGACCAGAAACACCTCATGAGCTTCTCACATCTGCTTCACGCATATACAATCGCTAACCTGCTAAATGGAAACGACAAGGTGACCAGTGTCGCAGTACAATGGACCTCTGTCGAATGACATGGTGCTATGGACAAGGGAAGTAAATAAGTATTCATTGTTTAACCTCTAGGAATGTTTTCCCATTGATTCAATTCAATTTTCAATTTCCCATGGTGATATGACCATGTTAGAGCCGGAGAAGACAACTCTGTTAGAGACAAACATTATAAACCCCTCACACGGCTGTTAAACAAGAACATAATAAACCCCTCACACGGCTGTTAGACAAGAACATTATAAACCCAACCGACAAAGCCGAGACCTCGTACAGTAAAGTATACAACATTCACAAAGCCGAGACCTTGAATAGCGAAGTCTACAACATTCACAAAGCCAAGACCTCGTACAGTAAAGTCTACAACATTCACAAAGCCGAGACCTCGTACAGTAAAGTCTACAACATTCACAAAGCCGAGACCTCGTACAGTAAAGTCTACAACATTCACAAAGCCGAGACCTCGTACAGTAAAGTCTACAACATTCACAAAGCCGAGATCTCGTACAGTAAAGTCTACAACATTCACAAAGCCGAGACCTCGTACAGTAAAGTCTACAACATTCACAGAGCCGAGACCTTGTACAGTAAAGTCTACAACATCCACAAAGCCGAGACCTCGTAAAGTATTTAACACTGGATCCTGAACTACGGCAACGGCTACTTTTTGATTTTTCATCCGGATAGATGGATAGGCCGCAGGTCTGATAACTAGAAGGTTGTGGGTTCAATCCTATTTTTAGGAGGGATGATACTGGCAACAGGAGCGGATGGCCGAGCCGTGGAATATTGTCTATATGTTTAAATCCTGGTTAATGTGTAGGTTTTTTGTTTTGTGTAGGAAGCGAAATAATTATCTAGTCTGTTTCGATTGCATGGACACGCGACCTTTATTCCTCATTCACGTAAGCCTTCGCCGTGGGCTTCATCACTAGTAATAAACGCAGTAGTAATTCATATTTTGGAATACTGGACAAGAGGAATACATTTGGGGGTCATTACTGGGCAAGAGGAATACATTTGGGCGTCATTACTGCCAGGAGAAACACATTTGAGAGTCATTACTGCCAGGAGAAATACATTTGGGCGTCATTACTGCCAGGAGAAATACATTTGGGAGTAATTCCTGGCAGGAGGAATACATCTGGGAGTCCTAACTGGATAAGAGGAATCCATTTGGGAGTCATTACTGGATAAGAGAAATACATTTGAAAAAACTTTAGTGGATAGCAGGAATATATTTGGGAGTCATTCTTAGACAAGAGGAATACATTTAGGAGTCTTTCCTAGACAAGAGGAATACATTTGCGAGTCAATATTAAACAATAGGAATACATTAGGAGGTATTACTGGACAAGAGGAATACATTTGGAAGTCATTACTGGACAAGATGAATACACCTGGAAGTCATTACTGGACAAGATGAATACACCTGGGAGTCATTACTGGACAAGAGGAATACATTTTGAAGTCATTACTGGATATGTAGAATACATTTGAGAGGCATTACTGGTTAAGCGGAATATATTTGAGAAGCATTACTGGTTAAGTGGAATATATTTGAGAGGCATTACTGGTTAAGTGGAATATATTTGAGAGGCATTACTGGTTAAGTGGAATATATTTGAGAGGCATTACTAAGCAGAGGTAACTCATTTAGGAGTCAATGCTGGCCTTCCTTCCTTATTGTTCCTATTTCCCAAGCCAAGTCGTAAAGTATCATTAAGATAAACGACCACAATGAACACTTCTGACGATAAGATTCCCTCCTGCTTTGAATAATTTGATAACCACAAACAGATACTAGTATGACGTACGAAGAGTCAAAACGGCTTATCAAAGCCAGATACATGACCAAATGGGAAACCGAACATACTGGTTACACCAAAAACGATGCCTATTACCAGTTGAACAGAAGAGAGCAGGTCGTTGTCTTCAGACTTCGCACTGGCCACAATAGACTGAGGTAACACCTATTCAACAAATTGAAGATAGGTGGTACCGACGAATGCCCGTGCGGTACCGGTAAAATGACCGCTGAACATCTGCTGCAGAACTGCCCGACATACGAGGATCAGAGAGAGCAGATGTGGCCGTCACCAGTGGAACTGCAAGACAAGCTCTATGGCAGCGGCGACAGCCTCAGGATGACCGCCGCTTTTTTCGAAAAAATAATGGTTGCTGTCTGACTGCGTACGAAGAATAATAATAATAATAATAATTTGATATCACTTTTATTTAATTCCCACGGCTACGCTATTCAAAGAGACGAGTCATTTTCTTTCATTAGATCAGTTTACAAAAGCTGCTGATTTTGATTTGAACATTTGCAGAGTATACCGCACAATCTATCATTCTATTTTATTCGAACAAATAGAATCTTGATGACGTAGTTAATAAAAATTCGACACTTGTAAATAATGAAGAGCATCGAACAGGTTTTCTGGTTTGCAATAACATGTGCCAAGAACAGTTAGAAAATAAACACATTCTCTCGCTTTCAATCTCGGACAGGAAAGAATCGCGATAATATGGCTTTTCCATCCAACAGGAAATCAAATCAACGACCCCGTTCTTGTTTTTAGAGGAGGCTCCGCACAGCTCAATCTGGGTTGTAATCGCATCAACAATCATTTCAATCATCCGGCAATCCTGTCTTCTATAAACGTCACTGGGATAAATCTCTCGTAACATTCCGACGGCCATTTTCCTGATCAATGCTGAAAATGTCCCATGGCTACATCGGCTTATGTCGTTTTCACGCATTCCTCAGAACAGGGTCAAGTCGAATACGGGATCTTTGTTTTATGAGTCCTTCTTCCCGGTATCTTAAAAACTGGGACCTGAGTCTGGTTTTATCATCTGTCTCAATCACAAGGCCAGTGATGTCTTTGTTCCAGAGAGATCAACTCGTTATTCCTCCAAAGAGGATACTTTTTGACTTGGGAGAATCGGTTGAAGTCGTGTCCTGAGATAACGTCTGGTCGTACGCGTTCCATTATCTGTCACCAACTTAAATTAACTGGGCGCACGATTTTACTATTCGTCGAGGTGCAAGTAAACTGACAGGAGGGGGCATTTCATATGTGAGACAATTTCTTCTTCTCCTGTCCATTATTTCGATTACATTGATAACTAGTTGTTCATGCTTTTATTCCGATGTCTTATGTGCAGTTTAAAAAAAAAATAGAATTCGGTCCAATATATCAGACTTCATTGTACACATTTAATTGTACAGACTTCATTGTGCAGACTTCATTGTGCAGATTTCATTGTACAGACTTCATTGTACAGACTTCATTGTACAGACTTCATTGTGTAGACTTCATTGTACAGACTTCATTGTACAGATTTCATTGTACAAACTTCATTGTGCAGACTTCATTGTACAGACTTCATTGTACAGACTTCATTGTACATACTTTATTGTACATACTTTATTGTACAGACTGCATTGTACAGATTTCATTGTATGGATGCACAACTTATTTGAAAGGTAGAAGTTCCCTTCCTTGATGTCTCTGCTACGCTAAAAATAAACTAAGTACTCATTTACTGCTGGGTTAATTAGAGCGTATTAGTAACGGGAGTAGACCATTGTCCATTTGCCGTGAAAAGTGATTGCTCTACCACTATGCTAATCAGACTCTTTCATTATAGATTTTTTTTCAAAAACAGAAGGTTGCTCCAGCTATGTAGGTTTCGGTTGTGTGGATGGTAGCATGTGAACAGCCATGTATTTGAGAGTCTTTGTCGTTGAGCAGTTGGGGAGAGGAGACTAACGTCCGGTCACGCATAACATACTGATTTGACTATGTTAGTCAGAGTTAGGCTAAACACACTGATCTGACAATGTTAGAGTTAGGCTAAACACACTGATCTGACAATGTTAGGGTTAGACAAAACATACTGATCTGACTATGTTAGTCAGAGTTAGGCTAAACACACTGATCTGACTATGTTAGGGTTAGACAAAACAAACTGATCTGACTATGTTAGTCAGAGTTAGGCTAAACACACTGATCTGACTATGTTAGTCAGGGTTAAACTAAACATACTGATAAGACTGTTAGGGTTAGACAAAACAGACTGATAAGACTATGTTATGGTTAGACAATACATACTGATTAGGCTATGTTAGTCAGAGTTAGACTAAAATACTGATCAGAGTATGTTAGTCAGGGTTAGACAAAATATACTGATCAGACTATGTTAGTCAGGGACAGACAAAACATACTGATCAGACTATATTAGTCAGGGTCAGACAGAACATGTTGATCCGTCTATGGGATCAGGCTATGGGATTAGACTATGGGATCAGACTATGGGATCAGACTATGGGATCAGGCTATGGGATCAGACTATGGGGTCAGACTATGGGATCAGACTATGGGACCGGCTATGGGATCAGACTATGGGGTCAGACTATGGGATCAGACTATGGGACCGGCTATGAGATCAGACTATGGGATCAGGCTTTGGGATCAGACTATGGGATCAGGCTATGGGATCAGGCTATGGGATCAGACTATGGGATCAGACTATGGGATCAGGCTATGGGATCAGACTATGGGGTCAGACTATGGGATCAGACTATGGGACCGGCTATGGGATCAGTCTATGGGATCAGGCTATGGGATCAGGCTATGGGATCAGACTATGGGATCAGACTATGGGATCAGGCTATGGGATCAGACTATGGGATCAGACTATGGGATCAGGCTATGGGATTAGGCTATGGGATCAGGCTATGGGATCAGACTATGGGATCAGGCTATGGGATCAGACTATCATTCCTAGAAACATGCTGTTTTATGGCAGTCTGGCTAACTAGGTGAGGGTCAACCCTGTGCCCCATAGCAGTGATCGTACTGAAGAACAGGACATTGCACTATATCCAGGTTGATCCTTGTTCATCTTTTAAAGCACGCCTCGAGTTGTGAGAAGAGCCACTGTAACACACTACCAATGAAAGTCGTCAAGTACTTGATTGAAGTATTAGTAGCAACAACAGCAACCATTGCTGAGCTAAATTTCACTGCTGGTCGCCTCGAACAACTTGCTACCAGTGTGGCAGGGGTTCTCTTCTCGTCTCTGGCACACACATACCGCTTCCGGATATCATTCGCTCAACGGTAATCTAGTTCAAGATCATGACTTTTGTTGCGATTTCTAAAGTTCTTGATCAAATTATTGAAGATTTACCTTGCTGTTGTCTTTCGTCTGGCGCACCCATCATGTATGTTCTTGTGATGTTTGTAGGGTTCCTGTCACAGACATACTCTTTCCGATAGCCACACTTGTGATGACCACTAGCGAACCATTTTTCTTGCACATGGCTGAATATTTCTGACCAGCGTGCTGCTAGGCAGGACCTACAAGTTACGTAAAGAAACCGTTTACACCCCATGTGTTCCGTTGGTGATACATTGTTAGGTCCATTGGGGATATTGTGTTAGGTCCATTGGGGATATTGTGTTAGGTCCATTGGGGATATTGTGTTAGGCCCATTGGGATATGATGTTAGGCCCATTGGTGATATAGTGTTAGGCCCATTGAGATATAGTATTATGCCCATATTTCCTTGGTCAACCGAAAACTATGGATAATGTCAGCAGAACGCTGGCCGTCTTTACTTCCCAGACTTGCTCTGTGTCCCCTTTCAGAGACGAAACGAAATCTGGAATAATTTACGATCAAAATTTTGTGTGTGCACCAATTGAGGAAGTCAGCGCACTAACCACAATGCTACCACAGCTCCCAAGAGGAAGTCAGCGCACTAACCACAATGCTACCACAGCTCCCAAGAGGAAGCCAGTGCACTAACCACAATGCTACCACAGCTACCAAGAGGAAGCCAGCGCACTAACCACAATGCTACCACAGCTCCCAAGAAGAAGCCAGCGCACTAACCACAATGCTACCACAGCTCCCAAGAGGAAGCCAGCGCAGTAACCACAATGCTACCACAGCTCCCAAGAGGAAGCCAGCGCACTAACCACAATGCTACCACAGCTCCCAAGAAGAAGCCTACATTGGAAGACTGAAGGAAGATGAAGAACAATTATCAACAGGAAGGAAATGTACACATCTCACGGGGTCTTCGTACGTCAATGACGAACTCGCCCCATTAGAAATTGGCTTTTAAAGTTGTATATTTGCCTTTCAAGGGAACACTGACTGGGCCCTCGTGGACACCATATCAAAAATATCAGAATTAATATATAGCAATACAAGGAATTGTGTGAGCGACAAAAGGAGAAAAACAAAACAACCCGGCATGTGAACGTCCAAACATATCTAAAGAAGATTGTGCATTGGAACACACGTAAGCGATGATACAGGAGGTAAGCGCAAACTGACCGCCACCCCCCCCTCCCCACCAACTCCACTCCCCCCCTCCCCTACTTGGTATTGAACAAATCGAGACTAGATCATGAATGAAATGAATGGCAGACATTTTTATTGATCACGGTTGTGGACACCTAGACGAGATTTGAAATCCTAGACCGTACATTGATATACAATACTAAAACATGATGGAATCCAAGTTATTGTGAGAAATGGAAATTGTTTCAAATTGTGAAATAACTGCTGCTTCTGGTCGATTGTATATATACTTTGTGGTATTGTTTTTGTGGTGCTGTTTTTGTGGTGTTGTATGTATACTTTGTGGTGTTGTATGTATACTTTGTGGTGTTGTCTTTGTGATATTGTATGTATACTTTGTGGTGTTGTCATTGTGGTGTTGTATGTATACTTTGTGGTGTTGTATGTATACTTTGTGGTGTTGTATGGATACTTTGTAGTGTTGTCATTGTGGTGTTGTATGTATACTTTGTGGTGTTGTATGCATACTTTGTGTTGTTGTATGGATACTTTATGGTGTTGTATGGATACTTTGTGATGTTGTACGTATACTTTGTGGTGTTGTGTGCATACTTTGTGGTGTTGTATGCATACTTTTGTGGTGTTGTATGGATAATTTGTAGTGTTGTATGTATACATTGTGATGTTGTATGATTACTTTGTGCTATTGTATGTATACTTTGCACTCTGGAATTTTTTCAGAGAAATACTATAGCAACTAGCAAAGTACCATAACTCAAGATGAATTCTTCTCTTAAGTATGTCTGTCTTTCCATTAATGACAACGAATTATCAACATGTGTTATATTTTTGGTTTGTTGAGGGAAAAATTTTGAATTTGGGGGAGGGGGGGGGGGGAGGCAAAAGTGTAAGGGATGAGCAAGTGGGGTCAATATGTTGAACAATGCATGAGCTGTAGCGGTAAGCCACTCAAAGCTGACTGCAAGCGTTAGGACCAGCGACCCAAAGCTGACTGCTAGCATCAGGGCCAGCAACTCAAAGCTGACTGCTAGCGTTAGGGCCAGCAACCTAAAGCTGACTGCTAGCGTCAGGGCCAGCGACCTAAAGCTGACTGCTAGCGTTAGGGCCAGCAACTCAAAGCTGACTGCTAGCGTCAGGGCCAGCAACTCAAAGCTGACTGCTAGCGTCAGGGCTAGCAACTCAAAGCTGACTACTAGCATTAGGACCAGCGACCCAAAGCTGACTGCTAGAGTCAGGGCCAGAGACCTAAAGCTGACTACTAGCGTCAGGGCCAGCGACCCATAGCTGACTGCTAGCGTCAAGGCCAGAGACTTAAAGGTGACTGCTAGCGTCAGGGCCAGCAACCCAAAGTTACCAAGACCCTTCCCCACCACCACACGGTGATCCTGGATAACAGGCAGCAAAAGAATAGACTGGCTACGAGGAAGGGATCGAACAGGACAGAATAGCTACGATGAAGGGATAGAATAGGGTAGACTGGCTACGAGGAAGGGATCGAACAGGACAGACTAGCTACGAGGAAGGGATAGAACAGGGCAGACTGGCTGCGAGGCAGGGATAGAATAGGGTAGACTGGCTACGAGGAAGGGATCGAACAAGATAGACTGGCTACGTGGAAAGGATCGAAGAAGGAAGGCTAACCAGGAACCAAATAATGCCAAGCTGAAGTCGGATGTGTTTGACCGAAAAGTGCAAAAATCACAGTCAAGCTGTAAACTACGACACATCGCTTTCCGTTCTCCTGATTACTTCCCGCTACTTGCAAAGCCCTTGTCAGGACTTGGTAACGAAAGCTTGAGCACAAACAATGAAGAAGAAAAAGAAGGTGACTTACTGTGACATTTGTCCATGTTGCTAGAAATTGTTTCAATGACACATCAGGTGTTGTTTAATTTATGTTTTTGGATGTTCTTGCTGAATGTGTTTGTTTTGTTTCAACCTTAACAATTAGTTTTGCTTGTCTGCTTTCTTGATTTCTGTTCTCTACTCAACATACGTCCAACTTCTTTGGATGTTCTCGTGCACTTTGCCAGATATTGGCTAATTGTTATTACACACAGGTCTCACCAAGTACCACCCCCCCCCCCCCCCCATCCCACACACAGACAGATCCCACTGACACACACACACACACCCCTCCACACACACACACACACACACACACACCCCCACACCCACCCCCCCACACACACACACACACACACACACACACACACCCACACACACACACACACACACACACACCCACACACACACCCACACACACACCCACCCCCACACACACACCCACCCCCACCCCCACCCCCACCCCCCCACGCACGCACGCACCCACGCACGCACGCACGCACGCACGCACGCACGCACGCACACACACACACACACACACACACACACACAGACAGGTCCTACCAATATACCCTACCCTCCATCCCACACACACATAGGTCCGATCGATATACCCCATATACCACACACACGCACAAACACAGGTACCCCCCCCCCCCAACACACACACACATGTCCCAGCGAGTTACACCCCCCCCCCCCACACACACAGGTCCCAGAGAGTTACCCCCCCCCCCCACACACACGTCCCACCTATATACTTCATATCTCACACACACACACACACACACATGTCCCCCCAAGCTACCCCCCACCCCCATCACAAACACACACAAACACAAGTTCCAATTTTGTGGGATGGTTCAGTTATCTTTTTCGCGACCTTGCTTCTTCTACCAGTAAGAAATGTCTGTTTTACATCTGGGTAGACAACGAAACGAACCCTGTACTCTTGCCGAGAGGAGCGAGCGCTCTAAACGTTATACTCAGGCGCTCAATCTTATTAACGATCCGGGCCTAGGTATTCGACAATGATGGCTACCTCAGTCGACCAGCGAACTGATTCAAGAGAAATTAACCAGGTTAAGTAAAAATAGAAGATGGCGTAAGCCATACCATAATAACAAAAATCACATAATAACATTGGTATTAACAATATCCTTATGAAGTATTGCGTGTGTGATTACCAGAGATTGTTGTTGTTGAATGTTCACAATGAGTAAGTTTACTCTTTTGTCCGCGTGTTAAGTAACGGGTCTCAGAAGCTTTCCTCAAACCCCCAGGGTGCTAATGAAGGTGGATCGGGGTCCTCCCCGCGGTTTGTTCGTCTGCGTGTTGCTCACTACTACGAGGATCACGTCAATACTCCACCTTGTTAGTCAAACTGTGATAAACCAGTCTGTATCCTGGGAGAACTGCTTAGAATGAAGGGTGGCTCATGGTAAGTATATTTTGCCTGACTTCGACTAACATCGTCTGATCAGTATATTTTGCCTGACTTCGACTAACATCGTCTGATCAGTATATTTTGCCTAACTTCGACTAACATCGTCTGATCAGTATATTTTGCCTGACTTCGACTAACATCGTCTGATCAGTATATTTTGCCTAACTTCGACTAACATCGTCTGATCAGTATATTTTGCCTGACTTCGACTAACATTGTCTGATCAGTATATTTTATTTGGCCTCGACTAACATCGTCTGATCAGTATATTTTGCCTGGCCAGACGTTAACCTTCTCTCTCCCGGATTAATAGTGGTAGAATGATCAGTCCTCACGGCAAAAGTGTCAGGCTAGTACCAATTTATTTTTACGCTCTAGTCAACCACCCTGCAAATTGATACACCGCTTACAGTTATAAAATGTTAATACATCAAAGTCTGAAACCGTTGATTCCTGTCATCCGTGTCTGCTAGAAGACTGCCTTTTCTTCCGTAAAGCATTACTGCAATCCTCATTATGTTCTCAGGAACATCTGCTAGTTCAGTCTTAAGTCAAACCTGGACACACAATTGGTTCGATAGCTGGACCAGTGAGAAGTGACTTAATCCTCTTTAGTTGTTCTTAAGCGTAAACCGTCCCTGCGTCTGTCGATAGGGCTCGTTCTCAGGCCAGCTGCTTTATATTACCACACCTGACGCATAGACACTGTTTCTCCGCCATTTTGTTTTTTTAAGTTTCTCCGCATCTTGGAGGACCACAGTCTACGTTTTGTTATTGCTGTTGTTGTTATTGCTGTTGTTGTTAATTCTGTTGTTGTTATTCTTATGGATGTTGTTATTGCAGCTGTTATTGTTATTGTTGTTGCTATTGTTGTTGCTGTTATTGCTGTTGTTGTTATTACTGCTATTGCCGTGGTTAATTTATTTTGTCATTGTTAATGATGTTCTGATTGTTATTACTGTTGTTATTGTTATTGTTATTGATGTTGTTATAAATGTTGTTGTTGTTACTGCTGTTGTAATTTTTATTGATGTTGTTATTGCTGTTGATATTATTATTGATGTTGTTATTGATGTTGTTATTGTTATTGATGTTGTTATTGTTATTGATGTTGTTATTTTTATTACTGTTATTATTATTATTGATGTTGTTATTGTAATTGATGTTGTTATTGATGTTGTTATTATTATTACTGTTGTTATTGGTAGCTCTTGATGTTGTTATAGTTACTGCTGCTGTTATTGTGATTGCTGTTGTAATTGCTATTCTTGTTCTGATAGGTTTAACTTCTTTTATCGAAGACACCTCAATTTCCACAACAGACATATAATCTATTTGATTATGTAAGTACGTCTGGCCCACACAGAAAGTAGTCCACATTCAGGATGGAATTTGTGCGGCGCAAAAAAGCAGTTCAGATAGCCAGGCTTATGTTCTATCCATTCGTTTTGTGTTATGTTTTACTGGCACGACACGCTCATGTATACCTTAACGGAAATAGGAAACTGAATTAAAGTTAGGGGAGGACAAGCAGTAACAACATGAATCTGTTCACCTCACTAGTAAAAAACAAAACCCAACAAAACAGATTTAGCCCATTTAGGATTCTACCACTTCATCCTGGACGGCAGTGACTGATATAGGACCATATTTACACATGCTCTTGTGCAAGCGACATAACCATCACATCACTTGTCTATCACAGTTCGAAAACACAGAAACATGAGTATGTCTTATGGCCTCACCGGCAACGAAACCTGTTACCTTCCTAACGTCTTCGTCAGAACATAAAACAAACGAAAACATCTATCAAACTTGTACAACTTTCACACGCGCTCTCATGGTGAGGCCCTTCCATTGTACTTTGGTTGGGCTAGCTTCTGAGGGGGCACAAACCTAGCATAGGTACATATAGACGCACACATGCATCCAAGCACTGGTTTATGCGTCCTGATATCGCCCAATTGACTACGGTCTGGGGTGGAAAATGGCGCGCCTCCGCCAGTAGAAACTAGTGAGGCAAACATCTAAGCAAAAAACAAAAAAACAAAACAAATCAATCCCAAACAACGATCATAAAAGACATGACAACCGGATTAATAGGCGAGGCGAGAACAAAAAATATAAACATATAAACGTGGCGTATTCCAGCAATGAGAGCAGATCCACATACATCGACCATATTCTCTAGTCCATCGAGCTGTAGATAGTAACATGATAACAGTAGAGATAGAAAGGCAATGTTTTAGGAAACTAGTCATTACACCCACCTACTATTACACCGATGTCTGGTACAGCTTGCTGTACTTTCCCATTCTTGAAGTGTGCCATTATTCGTTAGCCCAACTCTGACTTGTTATTTAACATTTGTTAGCCCAACTCTGACTTGTTATTTAACATTTGGTAGCCCAACTCTGACTTGTTATTTAACATTTGTTAGCTCAGCTCTGACTTGTTATTTAACATTTGTTAGCCCAACTCTGACTAGTTACTTATCATTTGTTAGCAAAATTCGACTTGTTATATATCATTTGTTATCACAACTCCGACGTGTATTAAACCATTTGCTAGCCCAAACCTGACTTGTATTAAACCATTTGCTAGCCCAAACCTGACTTGTATTAAACCATTTACTAGCCCAAACCTGACTTGTATTAAACCATTTGCTAGCTCAAACCTGACTTGTATTAAACCATTTGCTAGCCCAAACCTGACTTGTATTACACCATTTACTAGCCCAAACCTAACTTGTATTAAACCATTTACTAGCCCAAACCTGACTTGTATTAAACCATTTGATAGCCCAAACCTGACTTGTATTAAACCATTTACTAGCCCAAACCTGACTTGTATTAAACCATTTGCTAGCCCAAACCTGACTTGTATTAAACCATTTACTAGCCCAAACCTGACTTGTATTAAACCATTTACTAGCCCAAACCTGACTTGTATTAAACCATTTGCTAACCCAAACCTGACATGCCAGGTGCATGGGCTGGTAACATTACAACTATGATAAGAAGCAAAGAAGACTCGAGATCTGCTCTACAGATACAAATAGACGGTGA
This sequence comes from Ariolimax columbianus, assembly GCA_036924085.1. Lineage (NCBI taxonomy): Eukaryota > Metazoa > Mollusca > Gastropoda > Stylommatophora > Arionidae > Ariolimax > Ariolimax columbianus. The sequence continues at coordinate 8,178,348 of JAVGWX010000008.1, forward strand.
AACACTGAAACAGGTCATAATCTTCACCTATCTTGGTAAATAATAACGGGAAATTGAAGATCCAAAATGAAAACCAGGAAGAGAATAGTGAAGGCCAAATCTGTTTTTAGTGAAAACAAATCATCCACAAATTAAAATAGATACATGATACAGTGTTAAATATACCCTTCTTTACTGGGTGACAGAGAAACATGCACAATGATTAAACCTAAGGAGAAGATCATTTAAGTCTGTGAAATGTGGATATATATAGAAAAATGAAATGCATCTTGTGAAAATGAGAGAAAAGAAATAAGGAAATCTTGAAAAAATTAGAGGAAAATAACAGAACGAGAGCAGATCCAGACAGTTCAGATATTTTGGTCATATAAAAAGATTTAACACGTTGCTGAAAACATTACTGAAATGAAAGATGGAATGAAAACGTGGGATTTAAGTGGGAGCATAACATCAACATATGGACAAGGAAGAGCTGAGGAGATTGTGTTATCATATGGACAAGGAAGAGCTTTGCAGATTGTATTATCATATGGACAAGGAAGAGCTGAGGAGATTGTATTATCATATGGACAAGGAAGAGCTGAGGAGATTGTATTATCATATGGACAAGGAAGAGCTGAGGAGATTGTATTATCATATGGACAAGGAAGAGCTGAGGAGATTGTATTATCATATGGACAAGGAAGAGCTGAGGAGATTGTATTATCATATGGACAAGGAAGAGCTGAGGAGATTGTATTATCATATGGACAAGGAAGAGCTGAGGAGATTGTATTATCATATGGACAAGGAAGAGCTGAGGAGATTGTATTATCATATGGACAAGGAAGAGCTGATGAGATTGTATTATCATATGGACAAGGAAGAGCTGAGGAGATTGTATTATCATATGGACAAGGAAGAGCTGTGCAGATTGTATTATCATATGGACAAGGAAGAGCTGAGGAGATTGTATTATCATATGGACAAGGAAGAGCTGTGCAGATTGTATTATCATATGGACAAGGAAGAGCTGAGGAGATTGTATTATCATATGGACAAGGAAGAGCTTTGCAGATTGAATTATCATATGGACAAGGAAGAGCTGAGGAGATTGTATTATCATATGGACAAGGAAGAGCTGTGCAGATTGTATTATCATATGGACAAGGAAGAGCTGAGGAGATTGTATTATCATATGGACAAGGAAGAGCTGAGGAGATTGTATTATCATATGGACAAGGAAGAGCTGAGGAGATTGTATTATCATATGGACAAGGAAGAGCTGAGGAGATTGTATTATCATATGGACAAGGAAGAGCTGAGGAGATTGTATTATCATATGGACAAGGAAGAGCTTTGCAGATTGTATTATCATATGGACAAGGAAGAGCTGAGGAGATTGTATTATCATATGGACAAGGAAGAGCTGAGGAGATTGTATTATCATATGGACAAGGAAGAGCTGAGGAGATTGTATTATCATATGGACAAGGAAGAGCTGAGGAGATGTATTATCATATGGACAAGGAAGAGCTGAGGAGATTGTATTATCATATGGACAAGGAAGAGCTTTGCAGATTGTATTATCATATGGACAAGGAAGAGCTGAAGAGATTGTGTTATCATATGGACAAGGAAGAGCTGAGGAGATTGTATTATCATATGGACAAGGAAGAGCTGAGGAGATTGTATTATCATATGGAGAAGGAAGAGCTGAGGAGATTGTGTTATCATATGGACAAGGAAGAGCTGAGGAGATTGTATTATCATATGGACAAGGAAGAGCTTTGCAGATTGTATTATCATATGGACAAGGAAGAGCTGAGGAGATTGTGTTATCATATGGACAAGGAAGAGCTGAGGAGATTGTATTATCATATGGACAAGGAAGAGCTGAGGAGATTGTATTATCATATGGAGAAGGAAGAGCTGAGGAGATTGTATTATCAAGACAAATGTCAGAGAGGACATTGAAGATCTAGTGCTGCCGACCTTTGATATGGATATGGCAATTGAACCAAACCTCCACATACCATTTCTCTGTTGCCAAAACTTTAGGGGAGGAAGACTAACGTCTGGTCAGGTAAAATATACTGATCATAAAAATGTTACTTGGGGTCAGGCAAATAAACTGGCCAAGACCTCACCTCGGCTTCCTTGTACCCTCCCTGGAAACTGGCTGTTTTTATGGCAGCCTGGCTAACGAGGTGAGGGATCGACGTCATCCCCGTTGTAATGAGCGACACGGAGACGAAGCCAAGCATAACACAACCGCATGGAGGACGCCGGTCCACTTTCATCTGCACATTCGGAATGTGAGAAAAGCTACTCAATCCGTTATTAAACGTCTTTCCCAGTGCGTACAAAAGAGTAGATCAACTCTTTGTGGACATTCGAAACAACAACAATTTTTCTGTTTCTAAATCATTAGCTACTACCATGCACATAAATGAACGCTTTATGGCCCGTAACTGATCCGCTACATGCAATTTCTCTATTGCCAAAACTTCAGCTACTACCATGCACATAAATGAAAGAATTCTGTTGTTGATTAACAGTTAGGGTATTTGTCTTTCGTGGCAAAGAGCTAGAATTCAAATCACGGTCTCTAGGCGATCGATTCACCACAGATGTAATTGGCTATCTGATTTATTTTCTTCTATTCAGAATCGACGCCACTGCATTCTGGTCAGACATCTTGATGCTCATGCGCCAACAGCAAATGGAATGACAACAACTGTAGCTCCAATCACCTGCTGAATATGCATACTCAAGATCCGATTTCTGATGTGCCGCTCCTTGCTGGACCAATTATTTGATTCCAAAACTCTGCCGTCTGTAGATTGCCGGCGAATCAATTGTAATGTAAACGTCACAGAGGCAGTCGCTAATTTACCAAAGACCCTTCTACACCCTCACGCGGTGATCCTGGATAACAGACTGGAACAGAGCAGACTGGCTAAGAGAAGGGATCAAAGAGGGAATGGTTACCCGGTACTAAAAACATGATTACTGAAGTCGGATGTGTTGGACCGAAAGATGCAAAAATGGCAGTCAAACTGTAAACTACGACACAACGCATTCTGTTCTCTGCACTACATTATGCTACTTAAGCCCTTTTCAGGGTTTGGGAGATCGAGAACGAACTAAGCCATGTCAAGGCATAACGAGAGAAAAGACTTTGGGTGACGTTGACCTGATGACGCTGCTGGCTATGCAGATCAGAATGTCGATCCCCACCTTGATGGTTAGGTCGATATAAGGTGTGGACGTCCAGGGTACACGAAGTGAACGTAAGGTGGGGGTTTGGTTTGAATGTTTTACCTGACGACAGGTGGGGTCTTGGTAAGTATGTTTCACCTGAAGTGAGGTAGGGTCTTGGTTAGTATGTTTCACCTGAAGGGAGGTGGGGGTCTTGGTTAGTATGTTTCACCTGAAGGGAGGTGGGGTCTTGGTTAGTATGTTTCACCTGACGTGAGGTGGGGTCTTGGTTAGTATGTTTCACCTGACGTGAGGTGGGGTCTTGGTTAGTATGTTTCACCTGAAGTGAGGTGGGGGTCTTGGTTAGTATGTTTCACCTGACGACAGGTGTGATCTTGGTTAGTATGTTTCACCTGATGACAGGTGGGGGTCTTGGTTAGTATGTTTCACCTGAAGTGAGGTGGGGGTCTTGGTTAGTATGTTTCACCTAAAGTGAGGTGGGGTCTACATTAGTAAGTTGCACCTGACGTGAGGTGGGGTCTTGGTTAGTATGTTTCACCTGAAGTGAGGTGTGGGTCTTGGTTAGTATGTTTCACCTGAAGTGAGGTGGGGTCTAGGTTAGCATGTTTCTCCTAAAGTGAGGCGGAGTCTTTGTTAGTATGTTTCACCTGTCGTGAGGTTGGGTCTTGGTTATTACGTTTCAGCTGACGTGAGGTGAGGTTATGTTTAGCATGTTTCACCTGACGTGAGATGGGTCTTGATCAGTGTTTCACCTGACGTAATGTTGGCCTTGATCAGCGTTTCATCTGACGTGAGGTGGGTCTTGGTTAGTATGTTTCACTTAAATTTGACTTTGGCCCCAGCACCCGAGTTCTAGCAGAGTGAAGTCTCTAGCATTTCTTCCAGGACGTCATCGTTTACTTTGGGACTAACTTTAACACATGTTCATTCATTCATTCCTTCACGCATTCACTCACACATTAGTTCATTCATTCAGTCATTCACCCATTAGTTCACTCGTTCATTCATTCAATATAATTTATTAATTTAATATTTAATTAATTCCCTCATCTGCTCGTTAAATAATTAATTCATCATTCATTCATTCCTGAACCTGTATGTCTTTAAGTTTTTCTATATTGTTTCGTATGTCAATACTTCTTGTCACAATAACATACGATCATTCACGTCTGTCTCTACACATTGCACATAGTTTACATATAGACTCATTTTTCAACAATTACCTAACTGAAGACTGTCTCCAGTGAGTGATGGATATTTTCAATTTAATAATTTAAAATAAAAACTCAACGGAAATTGGCTTGTGTGACATATATCATCAATCAGGTTTGAAGAAACACATTTCTAACGTAGGGGACAACAATGAAATTGAATATTAATAAATCAGGAGAGATAGATTGCGAATCGAGGACGTTTGAACTATCGTCGGCATTACACCATGTGCTGAATATATTTCCAGACGAAAAATGCACTGGTTAAGCAATGTCATGAAAAATGCTTCTTCATTAATTTCATACACTGCTGGTAGATCTGGCTTCATGGTAAGAGGGTGGCTGCAAGACAGGTGGATAGATGAGATTAGAGCAATCTTGTAACGGCAGCGGCTCACAAGGACCGATACAAGGGAGGTGTACCTAACATGACATATCAAGCTGAACTGCGTAAGTTAAAACTAGCTAACCAACTACCTAACTAACTAACTAACTAACTAACTAACTAACTAACTAACTAACTAACTAACTAACTAACTAACTAATTAACTAACTAACTAGCTACCAACTAACTAACTAGCTAGCTAAGCAACTAACTAATTAATTACTAACTAAACAACTAACTAACTAACTAACTAACCAACCAACCAACTAACTAATTAACTAACCAACCAACTACCTAACTAACTACTAACTACTAACTAACTAACTAACTAACTAACTAATTAACTAACTAACTAACCAACCAACCAACTAACTAATTAACTTACCAACCAACTACCTAACTAACAACTAATTAACTAACTAACTAACTAACCAACCGAAAAACCAACCATCAAACTAACTAACTAAATAACTTATTAACCAACCAAACAGCAAACCAATCAACCAACTAATTAACTAACCAACTAATTAATTAATTTACTAACTAACTAACTAATTAACTAACTAAATAATTAACTAGCTAACTTACTAATTAATTAAGTGGCTAATTAACTAGCTAACTAACCAACCAACCAACTAAATAATTAACTAACCAACCAACTACCTAACTAACAACTAATTAACTAACTAACTAACTAACTAACTAATTAACTAACTAACTAACTAACCAACCGAATAACCAACCATCAAACTAACTAACTAAATAACTTATTAACCAACCAAACAGCGAACCAATCAACCAACTAATTAACTAACCAACTAATTAATTAATTAACGAACTAACTAACTAATTAACTAACTAAATAATTAACTAGCTAACTTACTAATTAATTAAGTGGCTAATTAACTAACTAACTAACCAACCAACTAACTAACTAATGAATTAACTAATTAACTAATTAACTACTAACTAAATAACTGACTAACCAACAAACGAACCAACTAACCAACTGACTAACTAACTAACTAACCAACTAACGAGCAAACGAACTAACTAACTAAATAACTAACTAACTAAATCATGAACTAATTAGCTGATGGCTGATTGACTGCCTGACTAACTAACTGATGACTGACTGACTGACTAACTGACTACTTGACTAAGTAGCTGGCTAATTAGCTGACTACTTGACTAACTAGTAGACTGACTGACTAACTGACTACTTGACTAAGTAGCTGGCTAACTAGCTCACTACTTGACTAACTAGCAGACTGACTGACTAACTAAATGACTACTTGACTAACAAACTGACTACTTGACTAACTAGCTGACTTACTGACTAACTAACTGACTACTTGACTAACTAGCTGACTGCCTGACTAACTGATTGACTACTTGACTAACTAACTGCTTGACTAACTGGCGGACTAACTGACTGGCGGACTAACTGACTGAGTGACTACTTCACTAACTGATTGATTGATTAATTAGCTGACTGACTAACTGTTTAACTGATCGAATCACGTAGGGACGGCTTTACTAACTGATTGACTGACTAACTAACTAGCTGACTGGCTGACTAACTAACTGACTAACTGACTAACTAACTGACTAGCTGGCTGATTGACTGACAAATTATAGTTTCATGTAAGGCACTCTCGCGGAGATAAACAGTTAATAATGGGATGCTTTGTGTTATGTGAAGGGAGGTGTCCTATTTCTATCCCGACTGTATTGCCACACCCTAGCTGTAGGCCAGACACCAATGTACAGCGCGGCAGACAGGGATAATACTTAAGTGGTGCACTAGATGTTAGATATATGATCATTAAAATATTCCAAGCATGTTACTGACAGGTTGTTACATAGGGCTGTTCATGGGACTACCAACCTCGTGATATAACACTAAATGTTACAAAAATAAACACTGCAGGAGCTCAAATAATGGCTTTGTTACAGTCTTCCTACAAGAACGCCAGCTGCAGAGGCCATCCTGCTCTTTGTGTCCAAGGTTGACTAATCTCTCGAACGGGACCGTGACACGTCCAGAACGAGAGCTCTTTGCAGTGAGAGGCAAGCATTCAAAGGACCATACCACTAACATGTGTAACAACATAGTCAAAATGTCGGTTCCGACACATTAGTTAATGTTCTTGTTTGTTAATTATTTCTTTGTTGGTTGTTTGTCAGTCCCCGTCAGACAGAAACAATTATAGCGCCATAAGGAGACCATGTGAGAATGACTTGCAACAAGGCTTTTTTTTAATGACCAAAGACCAATTGATAGCATTAGTAGGCAGTCGCTGTCCTGGAACCACAGAGGCGCGAGAAGGAGAGGCAGGCCTAGTCATTCGTAGCTTGAACATGAGAAAGATTTCAATGCCTCCGGGAATACAGTTGTAGATGGATACGGAATGTAAGAGCAGATGTGAAGTTGTTGGTGACCTGTGCTCCACGGACATCGGTAAAGGTTTTGATTGAATGATTGACTGCCACAACTGTTAATCATACTATAGTGAGTGAGACAGCAAACTGTGGCGATGTGCTTTGTGTTGACACACCTTGACAACATAAACCGTTCTGTGTTGACACACCTTGACAACATAAACCGTTCTGTGTTGACACTCCTTGACAACAATTAACCGTTCTGTGTTGACACACCTTGACAATAATAAACCGTTCTGTGTTGACACACCTTGACAATAATAAACCGTTTTGTGTTGACACACCTTGACAATAATAAATATTTTTGTGTTGACACACCTTGACAATAATAAGCCGTTCTGTGTTGACACACCTTGCCAATAATAAACCGTTCTGTGTTGACACACCTTGACAACAATAGACCGTTTTGTGTTGACACACCTTGACAATAATACACCGTTCTATTTTGACACACCTTGACAACATAAACCGTTCTGTGTTGACACTCCTTGACAACAATTAAACTTTCTGTGTTGACACTCCTTGACAACAATAAACCGTTCTGTGTTGACACACCTTGACAATAATAAACCGTTTTGTGTTGACACACCTTGACAATAATAAACCGTTTTGTGTTGACACACCTTGACAATAATAAATATTTTTGTGTTGACACACCTTGACAATAATAAACCGTTTTGTGTTGACTCACCTTGACAATAATAAACTGTTCTGTGTTGACACATCTAGACACAAATAGACCGTTCTGTGTTGACACATCTAGACTAAAATAACCCGTTTTGTGTTGACACACCTTGACAATAATAAACCGTTTTGTGTTGACACACCTTGACAATAATAAACCGTTCTGTGTTGACACATCTAGACAACAATAGACCGTTCTGTGTTGACACATCTAGACTAAAATAAACCGTTTTGTGTTGACACACCTTGACAATAATAAACCCTTTGCGTTGACACACCTTGACAATAATAAACCGTTCTGTGTTGACACATCTAGACAACAAAAAACCGTTATGTGTTGACACATCTAAATTAAAATAAACCTTTCTGTGTTGACACACCTTGACAATAATAAACCGTTTTGTGTTGACACACCTTGACAATAATAAACCGTTCTGTGTTGACACATCTAAATTAAAATAAACCGTTTTGTGTTGACACATCTATACAACAATAAACCGTTATGTGTTGACACATCTAAATTAAAATAAACCGTTTTGTGTGGACACATCTAGACAATAATAAACCGTTACGTTTTGACACATCTAAATTAAAATAAACCTTTTTGTGTTGACACATCTAGACAACAATAAACCGTTATGTGTTGACACATCTAAATTAAAATAAACCTTTTTGTGTTGACACATCTAGACAACAATAAACCGTTATGTGTTGACACATCTAAATTAAAATAAACTTTGTTTGTGTTGACACATCTAGACAACAATAAACCATTATGTGTTGACACATCTAAATTAAAATAAAAGTTTATGTGTTGACACACCTTGACAATAATAAACCGTTCTGTGTTGACACATCTAGACAACAATAGACCGTTCTGTGTTGACACATCTAGACTAAAATAAACCGTTTTGTGTTGACACACCTTGACAATAATAAACCCTTTGTGTTGACACACCTTGACAATAATAAACCGTTCTGTGTTGACACATCTAGACAACAATAAACCGTTATGTGTTGACACAACTAAATTAAAATAAACCTTTCTGTGTTGACACACCTTGACAATAATAAACCGTTTTGTGTTGACACACCTTGACAATAATAAACCGTTCTGTGTTGACACATCTAAATTAAAATAAACCGTTTTGTGTTGACACATCTAGACAACAATAAACCGTTATGTGTTGACACATCTAAATTAAAATAAACCGTTTTGTGTGGACACATCTAGACAATAATAAACCGTTATGTGTTAACACATCTAAATTAAAATAAACCTTTATGTGTTGACACATCTAGACAACAATAAACCGTTCTGTGTTGACACATCTAAATTAAAATAAACCTTTTTGTGTTGACACATCTAGACAACAATAAACCGTTATGTGTTGACACATCTAAATTAAAATAAATCTTTTTGTGTTGACACATCTAGACAACAATAAACCGTTATGTGTTAACACATCTAAATTAAAATAAACCTTTATGTGTTGACACATCTAGACAACAATAAACCGTTCTGTGTTGACACATCTAAATTAAAATAAACGTTTTTGTGTTGACACATCTAGACAACAATAAACCATTCTGTGTTGACACATCTAAATTAAAATAAACCTTTATGTGTTGACACATCTAGACAACAATAAACCGTTCTGTGTTGACACATCTAAATTAAAATAAACCTTTATGTGTTGACACATCTAGACAACAATAAACCGTTCTGTGTTGACACACCTTGGTTACAACACCAGGAACATGACATTACTTTCTCCGGACCACATCCTGCTACTTGCAAAGCACTTTTCAGAATTTGGCATCGGTAGTTTGGGAGAGAACGGAGGAGGAGGAGAAGAAGAAGAAGAAGAAGAAGAAGAAGAAGAAGAAGAAGAGTAAAAAGAAGAAAAAGAACATAAAGAACGTAATAAGGAGATGAAGAAAAAGAAGAAGAAGATAGAGCGTTAAGATATTTTATGTGCTTTCCAGGTAAGTAACTTTGTTTTTATGTGTTCATATTTCTTTAATTGTATTCATTCTTTTTTCTATGATTCGATAGTTTATAGTTGTGTTGCTCGTAACTCAAGATGAAGACCTTTTGGTCGCAACTTAGTTTTCGTTTTATGTTTTCGTCTTAGACTCAGTCAAGTCATTTCAAGTGAAGCGACTCAGTCAAATCATTGAAAGAATAGCGACTCAGTCAAATCACTGAAACAATATCGACTCAGTCAAATCATTGAACGATTAGCGACTCAGTCAAGTCATTGCAAGAGGAACCACTTAGTCAAGTCATTGCAAGAAGATCGACTGCGTCGAGTCATTGCAAGAGAATTGAGTTAGTTACTAATGTCATTTCAAGAGAAGCGATTCAGTCATATCTCGTCTTTCCAACCATAGAGCCACCCCCTTCTGTCCACTTTCTCTTCTCTTCCTTTCCCTTAAATTTTCTTCCTTTCTCTTTTCTTCTCTTTCCTCCCTTCTTTACTAACGCAATAGACTCTCTACTGAGACAAACTCAATCATTGCATTTCTTTCTTCCTCCCTAGAGGTTGGGTTAGGCCTAAACGGAATTTGGAACATGGTTTAGTTTAGGATAGTTAAATTGAGTCGAAGAATAAATGTCATTGCTCACGGATTAACCTATAAGTGCTCTATTCTTGGCAGCATCAACTATTCTAAGGATGATTGCCATTTCACATATATTTCCTTAAATGATTCAATTGTAAAAAGTAACTAATTCCTAATTGCTCAATCGTAAGTAATCAAGTGTGTTTTCCTCTTCAACTTGCTGGTCTGAATCAATTTTCTCTCTTAAACTTGGTTGTCGGTATCATGTTTCCCGCTTAAACTTGGTTGTCGGTATCATGTTTCCCTCTTAAACTTGGTGGTCGGTATCATGTTTCCCTCTTAAACTTGGTGGTCTGTATCAAGTTTCCCTGTTAAACTTGGTTGTCGGTATCATGTTTCCCTCTTAAACTTGGTGGTCTGTATCAAGTTTCCCTGTTAAACTTGGTTGTCGGTATCATGTTTCCCTCTTAAACTTGGTGGTCTGTATCAAGTTTCCCTGTTAAACTTGCGGCCTGTATCATGTTTTCCTGTTACACTTGCTGTTCTGAATAAAATTTTTTTCTTAAACTTGGTGGTCGGTGTGATGATTCCATCTTAATCCTTGTGATTTGTATCATGTTACCCTCTTAAAATTGTGGCCTGTATAATGTTTCCCTCTTAAAATTGGCGGTCTGTATCAAGTTTCCCTCTTAAAATTGGTGGTCTATATGACGTTTCCCTGTTAAACTTGTTGCATGTATCATGTTTCCCTCTTTACATTGGCGGTCTGTATAAAATTCCCCTCTTAACTTCACATATAGCTGACACATAGCAATGTAAGGGACTGAAACATTAAGATATAGTTGACACATAGCAATGTAAGGGACTGAACCATTCAGATATAGCTGACACATAGTAATGTAAGGGTCTGAAACATTAAGATATAGCTGACACATAGCAATGTAAGGGTCTGAAACATTAAGATATAGTTGACACATAGCAATGTAAGAGTCTGAAACATTCACATATAGGTGGCACATTGCAATGTAAGGGTCTGAAACATGAACTATAATGAACAAAAAAGCGAATAGACTTTAGCGGATTTGAGATGTAGTGGCATCGCTGGACGCGTAGGGTTAAGCGGTACTGAAAAAGATGGTCGAGCAAGGAAGTGATTTTTGGTATGGGGCAAATAGTTTACGAATGGAAAGTATACAAATATGTAGATTGTTTTGGTTTGGCCACAATATGAGACTTGGAGGCCTATTATTGATAGTACTGGAAGGCACATTTAGGAATAGGACGATCAAGAAGTACGTGCAGGAACATCGGGGTGCAGGCGTGTGTAGAACTGAAGACAGGGGCGTCACCTGATCAGACAACTTCAACACCAGTCTCACGACTGACTAACAGTGGCGTGACATGATCAGTAGGTTTCAACACCAGTCTCAGGACGGACTAACAGAGGACAGTGGCGTGACATGATCAGTAGGTTTCAACACCAGTCTCAGGACGGACTAACAGAGGACAGTGGCGTGACATGATCAGTAGGTTTCAACACCAGTCTCAGGGATGACTAACAGAAGACAGTGGCGTGACATGATCAGTAGGTTTCAACACCAGTCTCAGGGATGACTAACAGAGGACAGTGGCGTGACATGATCAGTAGGTTTCAACACCAGTCTCAGGACGGACTAACAGAGGCCAGTGGCGTGACATGATCAGTAGGTTTCAACACCAGTATCAG